>JAVTVY010048544.1:0-24376 GCA_036873755.1 Hanleya hanleyi | reverse complement strand
AGGGAGGAATGTATGTGAAGTCGAGAGTCAAAGTGGTGTTAAGGAGGAATGTATTTGAAGTTGAATGTCAAAGCGGTGTTAGGGAGGAATGTATGTGAAGTTGACTGTCAAAGCGGTGCTAGGGAGGAATGTATGTGAAGTCGAGTGTCAAAGCGGTGTTAGGGAGGAATGTATGTAATGTTGAGTGTCAAAGCGGTATTAGGACTTAGGGTTAAGTATGCTTCATAACTATCAGGTTTAGGGTCATTTCAGCTATAGAAGTCAGATAATTTCTCCACCAAAGCGTAACTAGGGTAATGTCGAAGCTGGGCGTTCAGCATGAGTGTGCTTGAAGTTGACTTTCAAAGCACTGTTAGGAAGGAATATATCTGAAGTGCAGTGTCAAAGCGGTATTAGGGAAAAATGTACGTGCAATCGAGTGTCAAAGCTGTATTAGGGAGGAATGTATGTAGAGTCAAGTGTCAAAGCGGTGTTAGGGAGGAATGTATGTGAAGTCGAGTGTCAAAGCGGTGTTAGGGAGGAATGTACGTCAAGTCGAGTGTCAAAGCGGTGTTATGGAGGAATGTACGTCAAATCGAGTGTCAAAGCGGTGTTAGGGAGAAATGTATGTCAAATCGAGTGTCAAAGCGGTGTTAGGGAGGAATGTACGTCAAGTCGAGTGTCAACCAGTGTTAGGGAGGAATGTATGTCAAGTCGAGTGGCAAAGCGGTGTTAGGGAGGAATGTATGTGAAATCGAGTGTCAAAGTGGTGTTAGGGAGGAATGTATTTGAAGTTGAATGTCAAAGCGGTGTAAGGGAGGAATGTATGTGAAGTCGACTGTCAAAGCTGTGTTAGGGAGGAATGTATGTGAAGTCGAGTGTCAAAGCTGTGTTAGGGAGGAATGTATGTAATGTTGAGTGTCAAAGCGGTATTAGGACTCAGGGTTAGGTATGCTTCATAACTATCAGGTTTAGGGTCATTTCAGCTATAGAAGTCAGATAATTTCTCCACCAAAGCGTAACTAGGGTAATGTCGAAGCTGGGCGTTCAGCATGAGTGGGCTTGAAGTTGACTTTCAAAGTACTGTTAGGAAGGACTATATCTGAAGTGCAGTGTCAAAGCGGTGTTAGGGAAAAATGTATGTGGAGTCGAATGTCAAAGCAGTCTTCTGGTTGCATTGTACGTGAAGTCCATTGTCAACCGGTGTTAGGGAGGAATGTATGTAAAGTCGAGTGTCAAAGCGGTGTTAGGGAGGAATGTACGTCAAGTCAAGTGTCAAAGCGGTGTTAGGGAGGAGTACGTCAAGTCAAGTGTCAAAGCGGTGTTAGGGAGGAATGTATGTCAGGTCGAGTGTCAAAGCGGGATTAGGACTTAGGGATAGGTATGCTTCATAACTATCACGTTTAGGGTCATTTCAGCTATAGAAGTGCAGTGTCAAAGCAGTGTTAGGGAAAAATGTACGTTGAGTCGAATGTCAAAGCGGTGTTCGGGATGAATGTATGTGAAGTCGAGTGTGAAAGCGGAGTGAGGGAGTAATGTACATGAAGTCGACTGTCAAAGCGCTGTTAGGGAGGAATGTACGTCAAGTCGACTATCAAAGCGGTGTTAGAGAGGAATGTACGTCAAGTCGACTGTCAAAGCGGTGTTAGGGAGGAATGTATGTCAGGTCGAGTGTCAAAGCGGGATTAGGACTTAGGGTTAGGTATGCTTCATAACTATCAGGGTTTGGGTCAGTTCAGCTATAGAAGTCAGATAATTTCTCCACCAAAGCGTAACTAGGGTAATGTTGAAGCTGGGTGTTAGGCATGAGTGTGCTTGAAGTTGACTTTCAAAGCACTGTTAGGAAGGAATATATCTGAAGTGCAGTGTCAAAGCGGTATTAGGGAAAAATGTACGTGCAATCGAGTGTCAAAGCTGTATTAGGGAGGAATGTATGTTTAGGTGAGTGTCAAAGCAGTGTCACGGAATGTATGTCAAGTCGAATGTCAAATTGTACCTTGTATAGCGTAATAGCTAATTATTTAGCAACTATCTCCAATTAGAAAGCAGGATTGGCTTTGATTGTGACGTTGCAAAGTGACGCTCTCAAGAAAAACATCTTCATTCTGACGCACTTCATTGTGACGTTACAGGGTTAGGCTCACCCTTTCCTTCCATTCTGCCGGTTCAAAGTGCCGGCAGAAGAAAAGTCTCTGATTTTCCATTGTGCCGCTGCAAATCTGCCGTAAAGAACTAAAGTGACTGTGTTTCATTGTGACGCTGCAGCGTCAGTACGAAAAAAGATGGTCTTAAATTTTTCATTGTGACGTGCCATTCTGCCGTACCGAGAAAAAGTAATGTTTCTGATGATCAATTAAACGCTTTATTTCCTTCCATTCTGTCGCTTCAAAGTGCCGGCAGAAAGAAAGTCTTTCATTTTCCATTGTGCCGTTCCATTCTGTCGTAGAGGGAAAAAGTGATTGTGTTATATTGTGATGCTGGTAAGCAGGATTGACTTTGATTGTGACGTTGCAAAGTGACGCTCTGATGAAATACATGTTCATTCTGACGCACTTCATTGTGACATTACAGGGTTAGGCTCTCTTCCATTCTGTCGCTTCAAAGTGCCGGCAGAAAGAAAGTCTTTCATTTTCCATTGTGCCGTTCCATTCTGCCGTAGAGGGAAAAAGTGATTGTGTTATGTGATGCTGAGAAGCAGGATTTACTTTGATTGTGACGTTGCAAAGTGACGCTCTGAAGAAAGACATGTTCATTCTGACGCACTTCATTGTGACGTTACAGGGTTAGGCTCACCCTTCCTTCCATTCTGCCGGTTCAAAGTGTCGGTAGAAGAAAATTCTCTCATCTTCCATTGTGTCGCTGCATTTTGCCGTAAAGAGGTAAAGGGACTGTCTTTCATTACGACGTTGCAGCGTCGGTTCGAAAAAATATGGTCTTAAATTTTTCATTGTGTCGTTCCATTCTGCCGTACCGACAAAACAGGTACCTTGTATAGCAACTACCTCCAATTAGAAAGCAGGATTGGCTTTGATTGTGACGTTGCAAAGTGACGCTCTCAACAAAGACATCTTCATTCTGATGGACTTCATTGTGACGTTACAGGGTTAGGCTCAACCCTTCCTTTCATTCTGCCGGTTCAAAGTGCCGGCGGGCAGAAAGAGAGAGAGTCTTTCATTTTTCATTGTGCCGTGCCATTCTGCCGTAGAGGGAAGAAGTCATTGTGTTATATTGTGATGCTGGTAAGCAGGATTTGACTTTGATTGTGACGTTGCAAAGTGACGCTCTCAAGAAAGACATGTTCATTCTGATGCGCTTCATTGTCACGTTACAGGGTTAGGCTCACCCTTCTTTCCATTCTGCCGGTTCAAAGTGCCGGCAGAAGAAAACTCTCTGATTTTCCATTGTGCCGCTGCATTCTGCCATACCGAGAAAAGGTAATGTTCCTGATGACAAATTGAAAAGTTAACTTCATTTCCTTCCATTAAGAAGGTGCAAAGAGCGTTGACAAAGACAGAGCTGTACTCTGCTGTACAAAGAAACTACTTTGAACCACATTGTGTTTCATTAATATGGCACTTGTACGGCTGAAAATAAGAGAATGGTGCAGGTTTTCCACCCTCTTATAGTCTCTCTCGTGCTTCCTTACATGAAGTATCCACCAAATAAATGGACAAGAATGGATAAGGGCGCTTGTTACCGTATATTTGGTAGCGATATACGCCATATTTGTATGTTTTGTGTTTTCCCATATTTAACCTTCTACCTACTTGCTCTTACCAGTGTACTACGCTCTACGTTTTTTGTGGGTTCAGTCATAATATTATGCTGTAACTGATAAGTTTACTCATAATAATACGCTATAGAACGCTATAAAGGGACACAGAACAGGAGCCCTTACGGACAGCAGCTCAATAGGCTTGGCGCCCGTATGAACAAGATCCTAATGGGCTTATTCGAGAAGTGGACACCAGCCCACAACTAATTTCACTGGGGAATATCGGAGAAATATATGTAAAGGAGAATTTTAACAAATGTGGTACAAACAATTTGGCACGAAACAATTATTTTAAAAAACAAAAGACTTTTTCGGGTAATTATTAAATTTCCTGAAAAAAAAAATCGAAATTTGATTCGAAACAGTAATAATCAGAGACATAAATAGGAAAAAAAATAGTATTTTTTGTTTTTGCCAATCACGACGTTCGACACAAGCTGCTCTAGTCTCCTTTCTCTCAGAGTGTCGTTAATATTTTTTACTGGAATACTTATTCAAGTAATGGCGGCTAGTTTGGAATATGTTTTCCTTCTCTCGAGTGGAAACTACATGTTTGATGATTATGTCGGCGGGCATTTGATTTGGTTTTGTAGCATTGTTTTATACCCCTGATGATTTCACACCTACGCCGCATTCTGGAGGGACTGCTGGTGGGTTCTCTCTTTCATGTATTCCCTAAAATATGTTAGAGTAATTCTGGGTAAACGCCATTATGCTTATAGTGATAAGACCTGGCGCTATATCCATCAATTTGCTGATATTTCCTTCTTAAGATCATGGTGTTCAGCAGAGCAAACATATCGAATCAACTTGATCTTGAATGACTGATTGATAGCTCTAACTGTACTTTCATTTCCAATTTTGTTGTATCGGTGTATATAAACATTTTTGCGCCTACTTGTAACAGAGCAGATCTAATGCTGCCATTTTATAGTGCTGTCCCACTGAAATATCATGCCGTAGGCAGACATAACACCCCACTCAGTCACATTATACTGACACCGAGCGAACCAGTCCTTCTTCTATCCTCTTAATGCTGAGCGTAAGTTCCATTTTTCAAGTTGTCGGTATGACTCGGCCTGGGATTGATCCCAGTACTTTACCGCTTACGAGACCGACGCTGTAACCATTAGGCCACCGAATCTAGTGACAAGCTCTGGCTCAGACGCATATATTTTTTTATCATATCGTGCACGTATCATTTCTTACCCATAATTCACGTTAATTATAAATTCTGATATCGTTATACACAAAATATAGGATATGTTGGGATCCAACTTGCATTAATCGCAATGACGTCACCAGTCGCTTAACATGAATGTGTTACAATCATTGGGCCGTTATGGTTAACCGCGCCCGGGATGTTTTAGACACTACAGTTTGGTCTGCTAATTGACGTAATGTACTAGAAATTTCCCGGAGCTTCATGCAATTGGTTAATTAAAGATAGTCACGCCCAACAGAGCACAAGGCAATGTGAAGTAAAAATTACGTCACAAGCAACCCCCCTTGTACACGGGTAAATGTCAAAAACGCCATAAATATGGAACGAGATGTACTGGCCGCTGATTTATGGTATACCTTTTATCAAAACTTACTCGATTATTGGTTTATTTGTCAGAAAATGATGGGATTTTCTCATATAATACTCTTTAAAACATGTGCCACGTGACGAGCGCGCAGAAAGAAGGCTGGCTAATCACGACGCTCGACAAAAGCTGCAGGCATGATGCGCTCTAGTCTCGTTTCTCTCAGAGTGTTGTTAGTAATTTTTATTGGAATACTTATTCCAGTAATGGCGGCTCGTTTGGAATATGTTTTGCTTCGCTCGAGTGGGAATTTTCATAAGTTATATGGAGTTATAATAAGTTAATCCCGCTGAAAAGTAAAGATTTGAGAATGCGTTCTCCAATATCATATCAGTCTATGTAATTCATATTGTTCATCTTGTTCTGTACTCGAAGGTTTGCGCATATGCACTGAAATTATCATATTCACACCTGTTCGCGCCTGTTCGAGAACAATACAGCAAACAACCTATTCATGGACTATGTCAGTGGAAGTGTAATATTTTCCTCTGTACTTTAGTTTAACCCACTGATCATTTCACACCTACGCCGCATTCTGAAATTGTCCTGTGCTTTGCCCATTTCGCACCTAT
Organism: Hanleya hanleyi; assembly: GCA_036873755.1. Taxonomy (NCBI): domain Eukaryota; kingdom Metazoa; phylum Mollusca; class Polyplacophora; order Lepidopleurida; family Hanleyidae; genus Hanleya; species Hanleya hanleyi. Next base: position 18,461 of record JAVTVY010048544.1, on the reverse strand, counting down.
TCGCGTGCCTCCCGACAAATGCTTTACAGAGAACAAACGACATTAATATGTCCAATATGTTCAGACTTTGCAAAATTTTATTATTTTTTTACCTTTTAATATGTCATTGATAACAAAATATAACAAATGATTTTTTTTTTAAGCAAGATATGAAAATAGACTTTCCAACCTTATGAAAATATCAAAATTAAAGAAGCGGGCGGGGGTCATCATTCTCAAATTCTCGGAGATTTCGGGTGGCAGGTTCGTAGATTTCCGTTCGTCAGTTCCAAATGCCCGCTCGTGCAAAAAAATATTTAAAAAATAAAATAAAAAAAACTGAAATTAATATTGGTATTGCTGGTGAATATTGAAATGTTAAGCTTTACATGGACCTATACTTTATGTAGTTTTCTGTTGGTCTTCCTGCTCAAAACGTTTTCAGTCATGTGACCGACACGCTGAAAACTGCAGCCATGCCAACTGCACCACCCACTGGCTATTCATTATATGTTCCGAGCGCGTTAGGTACATAGAACAAAAGGAGAGTCAAGAAACCGACTGGGCGAAGGACTCCTGGCCTTGACCTGGAACTCACTAAATATATGAATGAAAATATAATAGACTGATACATACAGGTTGATAAAGTTATTGAGAGTTGTGTTCGGATTTGCTGACATAACGATGTGCTCTTTAAAGCAAGGATGTAACATTTTATTTTCGTTTCGTTACATTTGTCCACTTTCATCGATAAAATACTCCTGTACTCTGTCAATGTTCAATTTTATTTAAAATGACACTGAGTACATCACCACTTAGCAAATTGTAAAATTGATTCATGGGTGATATTAAAATTGGACCAATACACGATACACTAAACAAAGAAGCCACAGTTTTCATCCATTATTCTGTTATGGACTAGAAAGTTCGTTTCTTGCAGTAGGGACTTGACAAAAATGCCTGGGATCGGTTGTCTGACGGTTTTCCATCCACTCTGTAATATTTGTGAAGGAATACCGACATTATCCTCCGGTGACAGTTTCTCCACCGACATTATCCTCCGGTGACAGTTTCTCCACCGACATTTTCCCCCACGACAGTATGAGGTTTTCCCCAACCTAATATCACGTGCTGTAATAATTCGATCTGTCGACAAATATCAATTTTTATATTTAGTAGCTGATTATGATCCAAATGATCTGGGGTCACTTTCAAGAGAAAAAAAATGTTCTCATGATTCTCAGTAAGATTCTGTTTATCCTATGTAGATATTCCGCGCGGTTTCAGAGATACTGGAGTTTGAAATGTAAATATGATGTTTAGGCATACATGTAGTATGATGAGATTTAGTTGATGTTCCAAGTGAACTCAATGCAATGAGCTATACTTTGAAACATTCACAGAGCTATTCTCTTAGTCTAATCTCCTTCAAACTTCAGCAAAGATAAAGATATCTCGGAGCAGTCGGTATACGGACATTTCCGCCAGTGGATATTTCCCTCAGCGGACATTTCCTCCATGGATATTCTCCCCAGTGGGCATTTGCCCCAGTGTTTCCCCACCCTATATTTTGGGGTTATTTTGAACATGGCTTTAAAATAATTTGGCAGTAACACAATTTCTTTCTGTAGATAAGGGTATAAGGATTTCCACATATGTTTTACGGTAAATGAGTCACAATATAATAAGATATTATACATATACACAGTACATATCATTACTATACAGTCTAATAGCACATTTTAAAACAATATAAAAGATGTATACTTGGTATATAGCGTAACATTACCTGTTCGTAGGTCGGTGTCATGAAGCCATTTGCTGAAGATAAACTGAACTGAAGTGAAAACTGAGGTAAAAAATAAAACAAAATTATATTGTTTGAAAATACATCTTTTATTTTACCACTATGTGATATAATGTTTTCTTGAAATGTTAAAATATGTACTACGTATATGAAAATTATGCTATTTTTTAAAACTTATTGTAAAAATATGTGATATATTGTTTTAAAATGTGCTATATGACTATAATACTGCTATATACTTTGTATATGTATAATATATTATCACTATTTGACTCGTTTATCGTAAAACATATGTGGAAATCCATATATCATTTTTATAGGAATAAAAAAATATTTTAAAAAATGTCTTTTTGCCAAATTATTTAAAAACTATGTTCAAAATAACCTAAAAAAATATAGGATGGGGGAAATGTCCACTGGGGGAAATGCCCACTGGGGGAAATGCTCTGGATTCAGAGCAGTCTATGTATTTCCCCGTCGGATTAAAGATGCGAGAAGAATCAAACAATTCTGTATCGTTTCTTATCTTGTTTCACATGTCAGTTACCAGGCTGCCACTATTATAATTGATTCTATTTCATTCAGTTGAACCAGTACCTTGCAAAAACATGGATAATACGCTTCGTGCCTTCGCCGTCATTCTAACTTAATATAACTATTGCACGCAGTATGATTAGACTAAATATATACTTTCAATTTTAGCGTTCAATGACATGAATGATTTAGTTAAGTAAGGTCGAGTTCTCATTTGCTGGTAGAACTGGGTGCGCTCCCACCCTCACTCCCCGCCCCAAGTTTTCTTTCTTTCGTTTTTATGTATTTGCCCATGCACTTTCGTCGATTAATTCCTCCATTTACCTGATATTTCAGTTCCGTATTTTGGTTTTTGGATTCATAGTACGTTATGACAAAGCATAGTCATTACATACAAAATATACACACTCGAAGGGCCGTGGGATCGATTCTCGTTGACAATCAAGATTTACTTCCCAATATCGATTAAATTCAATCCGTGTAACCCAAATTCTAGCAAACAGATTGGCGAGTGAAGTTTTTTTATTTTTGCTCAGCGTAACTGCCTAACTTCGAGAGATCCTTTCTCTTCTGCTCCATGTAACTGCGTAACTCTAGCTATAGAAATCTCTTCCTTGAGAGCGTAATTGCGTAACTCTGGCGAATTTTACTTTTTTTTTCAGCTTACATGTAACAGCATGCGTAACTTCACTGATGGACCAGTTCATTTCACTCAAGGATAAATGCGTAACTTCTTAAGCGTGACTGTGTAACTCCAGCTATATCGGTCTCTATTTTTTCTGACAGCGTAAATTATATAGACCTGCACTGAGAAAATAATTGTGTTGTTTTAACAAAATTTTGTGCTAAAATGGCTTCAACGCAAAACGTTTTGTGTTGAAATGAACATGATTTTGTGTTGGATTCCATATATCATCACAAAATCTAGTTGAGTTTACACACATCGGTGTTGATTGCAACCCACATTTTTTTAATTTCTAATAAATTTTGGTGCTAAAATGGCTTCAACCCGATTTTGTTCGCAGTGTTTCTTTTTTTGAGACCGTAACTGTGCAACTTTGTCAGCAATTTTTCCCTCTTTGTCAGCGTAAGTCCATCAATAAACGCTTTCTTCTTTTCTCACCTAATTGCGTAACTTCTCAACTTAGCTTGTAGACGATTCCTTTATATTCTGCATTGCTTCATCGGACACTCTCTTCAGTCCTCGTCATAACTGCGTAACTCTGGATATGCCGATAATGTCGGGCTCCTATCTAATAACCTGCTAGGATATTTGTTGCTTCATTTGCAACTCAGGTACGGCATATTTTCCCAACCGAAACAAACGAAAATAGTCCTTATGCCATGGAGCATTTTGTCCGTTCACTCTGTCGAGTCATTTAGGTTTAGGTTCATTAATCTTCTCTTTGTTCAACCTAACGCTCTCGAATAAGTGTTGTGATGATTACGCTAACCTGCCCTTTGTACAACGTAACACACTCTCAGAACGATTATATAGACAAACTCGACATGATGAGATTCATGTATCGGATACTACCAGTAACACCCGTTCGACTGGATTTATAGTCAGTTTCGACTGAAATCGAATTTATCTTTATTGAAACGAGGACAACGAACTAATTAATTCTAGCACTTTCTATATTATAGGGCAGGGAGATGTATGCCTCAATGATTTGCCTGACAACATTCTGCGAAGGCATTTATGTCAAATAAATTGCACGTTACAGTAACCTGCATGCCAGTTTGTCCGAGTGCGTTATGTTTAACAAAGAGCACATCAATGACCCCCCGCTGTCAAATCTAGTGTCGTGACAATTTCTCGATCTGTCTTTTTCCCCCGGTATATTTCATCTGTCCGCCTTGATTGATAAGTAGCTTATTCACTCCCTTCAATCTATCTGGGGGGGTGAGGGGGGTAAGGAACAGCTGTGGCTACTATTAATATGATATGGCGAAATCCTTCTCCTTATATATGAGAAACAAATGGCAATGATCTTGCAAAGTTATCTGAGCACATCCGGCACACGGGTCGGGTTTGGTTATGGCTCTGATCGCCTTATTAGGTCATACCTATTCATGGCCGTATTTTAGGAAGGATCAAAATCATTCATTCATAAACCTGTGCAAGACACATGGATATGAGGCGCTCAGGTTTGAGAAAATATGCCAAGGTAAACTGTCATCGTGTGAATGGTAGACCGAGTAGCTGATAAGCTCTGCATAAAAGGGAATAATATCCGATAATGTCCGGCTACTATCTAATAACATAGCTAGCATATTTTTTCCTGTATGACATATTTTTCTCAAGAGAAACATATAAAAATAGAGATTGTGTCCCGAGACATTATTTTTAGTTCACTTTGACAAGCCATATGCGTTATTAACGTGCTCTTTGTTCAACCTAACGCTCTAGGATAATTGTCGTCACTATTACACTAACGTGCTCTTTGTCCAACGTAACGCGCTCGCAGAACGATTATGGACAATCCCGATATTATAAGATATATCTTGATGTTTCAGATACTACCAGTAATTCTAATTCGGGGCAATTGTTTTTAGTGTCGACGAGACCAAATTTATTAGCTAGTCATCGCCATTGAAACGAAGATGTCAAACTAACTAATTATATCATTTCCTATCTTCAATTTACGTAGATGTATGCCTCATTGGTTTGGTTGGTCATATTCGTCCCGCGAGTGCGTTAGGTCGGACAAAGCGCACGTTAGTATAACCAGCATGTCAATTTCTCCGAGGGCGTTAGGTTGAACAAAGAGCACGTTACCGACCCCCGCTGTCGCGTCTGGCAGCTGCTCGAACTGCCCATTGTCCGAGCGCGTTACGTAGAATCAAGAGAACGTTAGCAGACCGTTAGGCGTAAGTTAGGAATTTTCGAGTGCGTTTTGGGAGCGTGTTAGGCCTCCCACTGAGCGCATTAATTTGAAGCGCGTCAGTCCGTTAGATGAGCCCGTTAGGCGAACCTTTAATCTGGTCGGTACTGTAGCTGTATCTATATAATGCTGAACACCCATCGCATTTACTTTATTCAATGTTAGTTTATTCATCTACAACTTTTTTTTTTAACCTTAAAATATCTGTTGGGCAGTGTTTCACTTACTAACACTTCCATTCTCAACCAATTAAGGCTGAAATAAACATCAAACATGCAGAGACAGAGTATGTCCAGCCTAAGCCATTAATTTTAACAACATTGCTGAGTCCAGTCAACTGGACACAGTTTTTAGACAATTTATTACCACCCGTTTGGTGGGAATGAGTTGGTATTTCCTCTCCCATGTGGAAAGTTGTGTATATATCGGCTCGGACCTGGTCACATCTTAATTCTGTATAGTAGTTTTAAGTTTCAGGCAATTGAAATCGGTCTAAACCAAGATTAAACTGTAGAATTGTACAGCTTAATTACTAACATATGATGTACATTCTGTGAATTCCTACCACTATTGCCAGTTGAAAGATCACACAATCACTAATGGCACTATCTTTATGTATATCAAAACCATTTCTCACATTTCGCCAGCAATTACTAAACAGAACACTTTTTGTCTTGCCTTCCTTTCGAACTATATGCCCCCTTGTTTTTTCTCCAAAGCTATACCAGAACAGATGATATCAGAAAAATGTACATCATCTATTGGCACAGACCATGCGAGCAAATTTATGATACTTTCTCATATACCATCTTCAAACTGAAGCCATGCTTACCGAGTATTATTTATCAAATGCGAGTGTATGTCTAATCTACTTCCCAATTTTTAAACATGCAAACATGTTTTAATGTTAAATCCCTGGAAACTCTTCCAAATCTTGTGCTGATGATCTACTGAGGAAATAAATCTATCCTCAAAAACCACTGGACCCCTGGGAAAGGCAAAATATTATTATCTCAAGAGTTCGGTGTCTTGTGATGTCAACTGAACTTTTCATTCAAGATGGGATAGGCACCAGTTTGACCATAATATCACTCCAAACGTTTAACGACTTCCTTCTCTTGGAGCAGACCAAGAGATCAGCTCTTTTAATATGTATAGGCCTACATTTCTCAAATTCCTACCATATATCTACTCAGTCAATATACCTTCACATTGAAGACGAATCAATTTCTACAGTAATATCAGATACAATTTGATTCCTATTCTAATCTTCTAAATTTTTAGATATGCAACCTTTGATTACAGCACATATAAGGGAAGTGGGAAGAGGTGCCGACATACTGACTGCGTCACATGACTTCACAGAATAGTCCTCTGGTTAACCTATTCTAAAGCACATACCAATAATCTAACAATTCGTGATATGTGTTGTATCTCAGGTACGCTTTTATTGTACCTGTTCATGTGGCAACTTGGATGATATGACCACACGGCCCCTAGCACCGGCATAAGCGGTATTAGATACAAATCTAGAGAGCTATGATGGAAATGCTCTGACAACTCGTATACTGGTAATTGGTGAGCTGTTTCGCTGTGACAACTCGTACATTGGAGATTGGTGAGCTGTATCGTCGTCAGATGTAAATGACGGCATTTAACACAAAAGACTAGTCTGTAAGGCCCGATGTCGACCCAGCATCAACTTCCCACAAGTGCCAACATATATCAAAGACCAAAAGGTCTGTACAGGGGGCGGGCCTCGGGGACGAAACGTCCACCAGCAGAATCTCGCCATATACAGGAAAAAATTACAACACATATAAGGGAAGTGGGAAGAGGTGCCGACATACTGACTGCGTCACATGACTTCACAGAATAGTTCTCTGGTTAACCTATTCTAAAGCACATACCAACAATCTAACAATTCGTGATATGTGTTGTATCTCAGGTACGCTTTTATTGTACCTGTTCATGTGGCAACTTGGATGATATGACCACACGGCCCCTAGCACCGGCATAAGCGGTATTAGATACAAATCTAGAGAGCTATGATGGAAATGCTCTGACAACTCGTATACTGGTACGTATATGCTCATGAGCATCAGAACTTAATGTAATCAATATCCCTATTTATCACGCTCTATATTTGTTTTTGTTTGTTTGTTTGTTTGTTTGTTGTTGTTTTTTTTTGAATTCTGATCTACCGAGCTTGCAAACAGAACCTGCCTTTTAACAAAAATATATAAAACACTATCGCTAACAATTCTTTGTATCTGATGCAAGGATATATTCAACTACATCTAGGATATGCAAAGTAAAATAATGCCCGCAGATCTTAAAAAAGACCAATAACTACAAAGTATATTAACGCATGCAAACATCTCTGAACAGTTATTAGTGTGTCTGTTTTCTACTTTAACATGCCAACAATTCAAAACGATATCACCAGGTTCTGTGCAGTTAAATCCCTCTGTTCACTTCTCCAACTTTGAAATTGTTCACTCCATCATCCACACATATAAGAGTTGCAGTTTTCTCAGCTGACTTTTATATCCTCATAACCCTAATTTCTGTTCCGATATGACTTCCACTTGACGCTTCTTTTCTCTTCCAAATAAGTGAAAACTTCCTTTCTGTCTTTGTCACAAAAGTGTTAGATAACTATCTCAATACTCTATGCTTAGTAAAACAAATAAATAAACTGAACTTGAAAAGCACTCCAATGCACTTGTATATTCCACTGAGTCCTCCTTGTAAACCATACACCTACACTACTAAGCCCATTTAAGTGGCACATTATACCATTGGTTAACATAAATGAAGTAATATTGTCTCAGCTACTTTAATTATCATGAGTGGACATACATGTATACTTCGGAAAGAAAAATAAAATTAAAATCGCAACTACTTGGACAAAAACTACCTGCAAACCTGCATTTTTATTTGAGGCATCCACAAATGGTTTTCTTTATATTGCCAGTGCACTAGCTGGTGTATGATCTCTGCCCCTACAGGCAGTACAAACTTGATTTTTCAGTGGAATTTTACATATTGTTATTTTCAGCATGAGAACAAATCATTAAAATAGCTTCAAAAATAATCAGCCGAATTATTACTGATGGTTAAAATATCATCCATTGGTTATTCTACAAGTGCAAAACTACGGGTTGATAGAATCCAAAGATCATTGTTCAATATTCAAATTCTCCAAACTTAAAAATTGGCAGGGAATATTTCCCCAGTTTTGACCTCTTCCTCATAGGGGGAGGTGTCTGGATTATTTTGGAGGATTATTTCTGGAAAGCCCATTATTGGACGAACAGTATGAGGAAAATAGTTCATTGATAATCGAAATAATGTACGGAAAACTATTTGGGACCAAAAGGGAGAAGTTGATAGCTTTGTTCCACACAAAAAAAACTGCCCAGAAGCACTCGCAAATCTCCCATTCAAACACTTTTTTCTAATATATTCCGTCTGCCCGTGCGCAGATCAACGTGATTTCACTAGAACTTCAACATGACACTCCACACGGCCAATTTGGAATACGGATGGTCCACCTTTGCCCCAAACCCCACCTGCGCACTGCAGAAAATACCTAATTCCCGATTGCGCATGCGCGGAATGACGTTACTTCTAATAAAAACTACCCAACGAGAGCTTAAATATGACACCCCACACGGCCCATTCGGACTAAGGATGGCTCACCTAGACCCCAAAACACCCGTTACCCCTACTTGCAATTGTTTTTCGTCTACGACCCAATATACATATTTCTTTCTCATTACTCTATCCCACACGGTACAGTAACGGTTAATATATTCAACTTATCTAAAGCGAGACTTATACGTCATGGGAACATAATAGAAACTACTACGCGTACAAATATGATCCATTTACACAATGCTAAAAGTAGGAAATCCTCACAGCCCAATAGACGATGGTCCAGGGGACGCCTAGGGTCCAGGGGCCGCCGAGGTCCCAGATCACTGGAGATGGTTTCTAATCGTTTTCCCGCAAATAAATCTGAACATAATGTGTACAGATTTATGTGCCTACTTTTCCGTTTGTTTCGTAGTGATAAACGCGCATCGATATTGAAAAAATACCCCTCATGCCTAAATTTATCATATTTTTTTAATAAATTTATTGAAAACACCTGACTTTAACCGTCCACTGGTGCTATTTTACCGTGACTTTTGATCGCAAGCTTTTCACTGCATATGACTTGGGTCGATTCTCTGAACGAAGCAGTTTCGGGCAGAATAAATATATCAAATTTTGAATTCACTAACTCAACAACAAACATCGAACCGATGATCGACACGTTCTTTGCTGGCTGTCCGATAAGCCTGAGAAAAGTAACGATAGACAGCTTAGTCCAACGTGAACCAAGTCGTGTTAGTGCAGACAGCGGAGACAAGGCATATCAGAGCGAACGTGAGCAAGATGACCATAAATGCACAAAATGTCCGTTGTCACGTTGCCCTGGTTCACAGTGATATGGATCTGATCTCTTCTCGAAGCCTACAGCCTGTTGCAGTTCAATTTATAACTGGTTTAATTTTGGGGAATATGCAATATGCATTACATTATCACATAAAGGACTATTATATTACACTGATTGCAGTTCTGGCAGCTTAAGGTTAAAACTACAAATGTGGTTCAGTGTTCATTTATCAAAAATATATCCTTTGTTGTAAGCATGGGAAAAAGTGCAAAAGTATGAACCGCAAATTCAAGCCTGCCGCTGCTATCGGTGCACATTTATTTATGACTGAATTCATTTATCTCGAAAATCCAGGATTAGGCCTTTTCAATCTATGTTTACCAAGGAAGACATTTACTAAGCCGCACATATAGAAGATATGTGGTATTCATACAAAAAATACATGTAACTTTGCCCTGGAAAATAATTTGGATAATATGTATCGACATAGGATAATGATAATTAAATTAGATTAGATTAGATTAGATATCTAACCTCACCCGTATATAATAAATTCACAAATTATGTCTCATTGATTCCATGGGCTAAAATGAGGAGAGACAGCGTAACTTTGCTCGGTCCTTCCCCCTCCCGCATCCCCCCACCCCACATCATCACCCCAGACCAATACGCTGAATTATATCACTGGGAAGATATACCAACGTTAATTTGAAAATGCCGCTGTATGCATATATGCGTTGAAAGGAACGTTCCTGTAATATCCCAATATTAATACATTCCACTCCTTATTAATTATGACATATACACATTCCATTTCTGCCCGTATAACTGGGTGTGTGCTCGCGATATTTACAGACACCAAATCTGTTTGCGAACAAACACTATGTATCAGCATATATTATGGTAAGTCTTAAGATGAACCTAAGATGTCTTAAGATGAAGTCTAATATAAAACATTTAGAAGGCAGAATTAACTGTTTAAAAAGCATAACTGAAATGAAGAATCTGTATTATCAATGAGAAACTCTTGACAAAAGTGTACAGTAATGTTATATATATCTCATAACATAATTCGACTTGAGTTCACATATATTAGTATTGTTTGTATGAAATTTGTAAAATGCTCTCCAAAAGGAGGAATAAAGATGATGATAATACTGTACTCCACATCAAGTTTTCTCTCGTATTCAAAATTACTTGAACTGGTTACATCCTAGAACACGTTTACTCGCCAAAACAGATCAGATCTACAACTTATCTGGACGTTTGGGCCCTTCGTGCTTATTTCCGCTCATATTTGGTGATTGACGGTAGATATGGATAGCTAAACCGCGGTATCGTCTGCGCGTCACCGATAATGCCGATAAGAGATACACACGTCCTGCCTCACGAAAATTTATCTCTACAGCTGCCTCGGCCGTTGACATCAAAGACCGACCGCTGAGATATAATTGGTGATTTATTTATTTGTCACCACTAACGGAAACACATTTGGGACACCTAAATGCTGATTTTTATAAACGTCACCAGTATAATCAGTTTAAGGGGACGATAAAACTGGTGACATTAAGGAAAATCAGCAGTATGGGTTAGTGTCAAAACGGAACGCACAATACCGCTAGTGGTGACGTTTTCTTGAAATCATTAATTGCGTGGAAACAAGACCATTAGGAAAACGGGGCAAGTTACTGGTGATTTTTTGGCACTTTGTCACCACAGCTTGTTCACAGTGATAGCTATTTATTTTTAATTTTTTAATTATCTAATTATTATACCATGTATTTCTTCTGCAAAAAAAATCCTTTATCCCTGAGTCGATGACACGCAAGTCTCTACTATAACTAAACAAATGTTTTATAGCAACAACAACGACGAGCTTTGATTGCCCAATTTGTTGACAAAGCGGCTTTTATTATGCTTGTACAAACGAGTAGAAATTAGACTTGATGACTATACTTACGTAAACTACCAAGGCCGTCTCCATCAGTGAGAAAATCTGACGAAACGAGGCGAAATACAATACCCGCCTTCCCTCCTGCACATGTTTAGCAGACAACCGGAACAGACCAAAGTGCCGTGAGCGCTAGCGCCACCTTGCGGCCGAAACCGGCATTACGAATAGCACAAAAGGCGGATTTTCCCCTATTTTAGGGGTAAAGTCCGTGTTCCGCTTTCTATATTTTTGGGAAAAATCCTAATTTTACATGCACCCACCCATGACTGAATGGCCCTGGAGGAGCGCTTGATAGGAGTTTTTCTCTATTGTAGGGGTAAAGTCCGTGTTCCGCTTTTTATATTTTCGCGACAAATCCTATTTACATACACCCACTCTCCCACCCTACCTCTCTCAGCAGGCCCCGATAAGCCGGGACCGACATTAGCCCTTTGGGACAGGGTTGATAGGAATCCGCCTTTTGCGCTATTCGTAATGCCGGTTTCGACCGCAAGGTGGCGCTAACGCTCACGGCACTTTGGTCTGTTCCGGTTGTCTGCTAACCATGTGCAAGAGGGAAGGCGGGTATTGTATTTCGTCTCGTTTCGTCAGATTTTCTCACTGATGGAGACGTCCTTGGTAGTTTACGTAAGTATAGTCATCAAGTCTAATTTTTACTCGTTTGTACAAGCATAATAAAAGCCGCTTTGTCAACAAATTGGGCAATCAAAGCTCGTCGTTGTTGTTGTTATAAGACATGGTGGGTGGCCGGTAGTTCAGCCTGATTAAACCACACTCTACTGAAAACAATCAGCAGGGGCCAGTTTGTTTGATCAAGTACTGTGAGAAATAATCGAATTATTAGTTAACCCGACTACCATGTAGCTGTTAATGTAGCTGTATGATTATAATGTGATAAACAAGAACCCAACCCGCCTCAGTTGGGACGGATGGTAGTGTTTCATAATTTTATTGTGAAAAGACACACTGAACAGCAAATTAATGTGCCATATGTCTTCTAACTTCTCATAAATACTGAGGAAGTAGTTTTTACACTAATAGCTACTTATTTTTAATTTTTTAATTATCTAATTATTATACCATGTATTTCTTCTGCAAAAAAAAATCCTTTATCCCTGAGTCGATGACACGCAAGTCTCTACTATAACTAAACAAATGTTTTATAGCAACAACAACGACGAGCTTTGATTGCCCAATTTGTTGACAAAGCGGCTTTTATTATGCTTGTACAAACGAGTAGAAATTAGACTTGATGACTATACTTACGTAAACTACCAAGGCCGTCTCCATCAGTGAGAAAATCTGACGAAACGAGGCGAAATACAATACCCGCCTTCCCTCCTGCACATGTTTAGCAGACAACCGGAACAGACCAAAGTGCCGTGAGCGCTAGCGCCACCTTGCGGCCGAAACCGGCATTACGAATAGCGCAAAAGGCGGATTTTCCCCTATTTTAGGGGTAAAGTTCGTGTTCCGCTTTTTATATTTTCGGGACAAATTCTAATTTTACATGCACCCACCCATGACTGAATGGCCCTGGAGGAGCGCTTCACCTTGACACCTCACTCGACCCAATCAGTCCACTAGGGGACCCTGTCGCCCCTGAAGATTGCCGAACATTCTCATGAAAACCCACGGTTTTGGGACTACTTTCTGTCCGCGGAGGCAGACCGCATCACCGCCAGACCGCATCACCGCGGAGGAGTACATGCCCCAAAGTCACGGCCGATTCACGCAGACCGGAAGTGACGTCATACTTGCGCAGAACACTCCTGCGCATACCGCCCCATGTCCGCCCCAAACCTCCACAAACCTGCGCAGAAACACCTGCGCACTCGTCCAAATAAGCGTGAGTATGCGGAGTGTGTACTACTTATGGGAATGTAAAATTGTGGACTATAAACGTATTCCATAAAAGTAATGTTCTTCTACCAATCCAAAACCTACAATATTGGATTTAACTTGAAGTACGCAGGACGAGGATTCAGACTCGAGAGAGTATTGCTTTGAATGTCCGAACGATACTAGGTGATAAATATCTAAATAAACAAACAGTCATTTAACTAGAAGAGAATTGTTCTGTTCATATCTTGTATCTTTCCTATTTAGAAAATTCAGGCTATCCCAACATTGAACTCAACAGAGATATAACCAACTATAAAAATCATTTATTCACACATTCATTCACACGAATAGCTCAAATCGCTCTATTCAACCGTTTTTTTTGTTACTGATTAATAACCACTTTTTTTTATCGAAGTGATACTTAATAAACGATAAAAATAAGAGGCAGCGGATACCGTAAGGGTCGAATAGCGCAAACCGGTCTATTTGGATAATTAAATGGTACGCGTATCTAAATTTCTCATGCCTATCTAAATAGCCCGGTATTTATGGTACATTAGCCCGATCGCGCTATTCCATTTATTGGTTTTTAATTAATTGGTTTGGAGCTTTTGTCAGCTAGGGCTTTTGTCCCTGGGGCTTTTGTTCACTGCGGCTTTTGTCCTAGGTTCAGATATCAAGATCGTGGTTCGATTTCTATTAAAGTCGGTGACCGTTAGAAATAGAGGTGCGCAATCCATACCCGATTTGGCCATGGGAATCCGCATTTTTATATAGCCCCAAACCGTCCTGGTGATGGACGTTCTGTTCGTGGATGTTCTGCTCGTAGAGGTAGAAATGAAGTATAGATTTGTCCCATTACGTTCCAGGTTAAACAGGTTCAGTTCGCCCCTGGAAAACGGACATTCTTGTACTTTAGCCTGGAACTACACACTGATGTTTTTGATTACCACTCCTCCCACTTCACGTGAAATGTACCAAACCACACTCATGACCAAATGATTTTTGAGAACGTAAACTCTCTTCTGAGACGAGCACTTTTCAACCGTCTGAGCTGGTCACGTGGGTATCGTCGTTTGATTGTGCTCTGAACAGAACACAGGCTCGCGACTGTCACAATTTTTTCAGAAATTAATCGAGACTTACTAAGTTAGCGAAACACAATAAAAGTTAGTTATGATATTATCCAGTAATAACACAACTGAGCATTTAATGCGGGATATGTTTACCACGAACCTCCGCCTTTGGCGGAAGTGACGTCATTTACTTCATTTTAACCTAGATGACGACCTGTTGACCCCCATTCCCTTGACGACTAGAGACGACCATCCAAATTATCTCCCCTCACTGTGACGGTGGCGCCCTCTGTTGACTGATGTTCATTTGACTGTACGTTAATCGTTTGACTGTCTGATGTTCGTTTGACTGTACGTTAATCGTTTGACTGTCTGATGTTCGTTTGACTGTACGTTAATCGTTTGACTGTCTGATGTTCGTTTGACTGTACGTTGTTCGTTTGGTAAGCGAACGTTAATCGTCTGTCAAATGAACGTTAATTGTTTTGTAAACGAACGTTAATTGTTTGCCTGTACGTTGTTCGTTTGTCAAATGAACGTTAATCGTTTGACTCAAGCTTATTTGTTTTACTGTTTTAGTTTTGGCGGTGTTTGCCTTCCATAGACTTGCTTTAAGGAGATTGTGCATGCTGTGTCTTTTCACAAGCGAATTCGGGTTTGTTCATAAAGTTTTTTACAGCACGACTTTGCTTGCGGAATGAATATCACAAAGACGAGCTCAAAAGTAAAACCTCTGCATTTGTATCTAAGTTTTATTCATGTTCTATTTACAACAGTCATAGCTATCCGTATGCAAAGAAATCGAGACGAACGAATATACAAATAAAATTGGTATAATTTAACTTCGTTTAACCATCACCTGAATCAGTTTTTGTTATACTTTGCAAGAAATAATCGCTGCAAAATAGAATTTGCGATTTTCATCTTATACCCTGGCTGTGAACAAAGATGAAAGCAGAATCTAGTATTGGTATACCAGTCAGAAGAATGTTATCGGTTTTATGAAGTCTTAACATGCCAAAGCATCATGGATATACAATCATAGCTGTCCATTTTAAGTAGTCGTCTACTTTGGGGCCTGTCAAAAATCAATTGTTTTCTGCATAAATTGACTTTTTTTGCAGTGTGAGTAAAAAATTGAGCTATTAGTCTAGCAGCAGACAGCCTAAAAAGCCCTTAGTTTTTGATGAACCGGGGCCGGAATAATAACATTTGTTGCCATATACCAAATTAATCGCCAGAATGTGTAGAACACGAAACCGCTTCATGCCAAGCTCAAAAGTTGGTGCGAACTGAATACGGCGCCATTTTCCAAGATGGCCGCCATTTCGATTTAAAAGTCTCATATCTTGCCTTTTAGAGCACTTTGCTGGATAATGTTGGTGCCCAACCCCATGTTTGTGAGGTCCCTCTATCCACTGAAGTGATTTAGAAAGTTGCCAGATCAATAGTTCAGCATTTTGAATCATAATAAGTCATTTTCAGTTCGTGTATTACAAATTCAAAACCCTTAAGTAGCTGCTTAACATGCCTGAGCATACTTTTTTGGTGTCTAAACCTATAGTCAAAGAAGATTTAGGGTTCATTCTAACTTTTCCATTCTAATTTTCCTGTGTTTTCAGATCAGTGAAGAATATCAACGAATGCTTTAACGGTAGAAATGGCTGCAGAATTTGACGTTTCAACATCTAAAAAGCGCCGACTGGACATATTTGACACCCGCAAATGTGCATTCTGCACAAAGCCATTCAATGAAAAATCTCCTGGAATTTCTCCCAATTTGCAGAAGATTGAGTCTCTATTCTCTGCCTGCGCTGAGCGAGACGATGAGGTGGGTAAGGAGCTTTTGTCACACCGAGACCAGATTCTTGACGAGACAGTTGTATTCAGATATCACAGAAATTGTAGATCCTCATATACCAGTTCCTGTCATCTGAAGCGGATCACCAAAAGTGATGCAGAAGAGGAATCTCCAAGCACGAGTAGAAGTGACTGCTTCACTAGATCTCAGAGTTCCAGCTCTAATTTTGATTGGAAGGAGAACTGTTTCTTGTGTGGGTTAAGATGCCATCCAAAGAAAAGGTCTACCTGGTCAATGGTTCAGTCGGCTATTGGCAGTAAAAGCGATGGTAGTGACATGTACACCAAGGTTTGGGAAGCAGCTGAACTAAGTGACGACAAGGAGATGTTAGCCAGACTTAATGGAATTCCTAACGGAGACCTTGTTGCCATTGAAGCTCGCTATCATCGGACCAAAAATTGTTATTTGAAGTACATTAGTGAGCAGCGTATCCTGGCACAGAAGAAGGTTCCAGACAATGATAATGCCATACAACTATCCGTGATGGAGGTAGACAGCTAGCCCAAGGTGCTTCGGGGACATGACAGAGGTTGCCTGTGTGGTTAGGTCGCATGCGAGATTGACCCGACGGAGGTCAGAGTCCATCACAGAGGCGTCAGCTGCATCATCATACAGCTGCTTATCTGTCAGCCACCCGACAACTTTGTATATCAGAGGGTCAATCCATTTTCTCAGTTCATCTGGTGACATTTCCTTGCACGAGGGATATTCATCTGCTCTCATGCGCGCCTGTGATAGCCTTCTTCTCAAAATACCCACAGCTTGATGAATAAGATTATCCTCGGAGGAAACCTGACTTCCGTCGCTTGCATCTTCAATATCGGCTACCTCCTCCAACAGCTGAGAAAGCTGACGTGCTTTGAATAAGGCCTCCCCTACAGATATGCTGCGAGAACAAACCAGGTCAGACATGCCTGGTTGAGGAATGAAGGAAAGTTCAGACCATTCTTGGGCGAGCTGCCTCTTGAATCTCTTGGTCTGATAACTTTCAGAGTTCTCCATTCCATTTCCTGCTAACAGTTCCTGAAACCGGGCTTTTAGTGTGGTTAGCAAGAACACCTTGCATTAAACATGATAGACACAGACCATCTTCAACGGATGGCCTGAACTCCTCAATCAGTTGCGTTATGGATAGTTGTATGGCATTATCATTGTCTGGAACCTTCTTCTGTGCCAGGATACGCTGCTCACTAATGTACTTCAAATAACAATTTTTGGTCCGATGATAGCGAGCTTCAATGGCAACAAGGTCTCCGTTAGGAATACCATTAAGTCTGGCTAACATCTCCTTGTCGTCACTTAGTTCAGCTGCTTCCCAAACCTTGGTGTACATGTCACTAGCGTCGCTTTTACTGCCAATAGCCGACTGAACCATTGACCAGGTAGACCTTTTCTTTGGATGGCATCTTAACCCACACAAGAAACAGTTCTCCTTCCAATCAAAATTAGAGCTGGAACTCTGAGATCTAGTGAAGCAGTCACTTCTACTCGTGCTTGGAGATTCCTCTTCTGCATCACTTTTGGTGATCCGCTTCAGATGACAGGAACTGGTATATGAGGATCTACAATTTCTGTGATATCTGAATACAACTGTCTCGTCAAGAATCTGGTCTCGGTGTGACAAAAGCTCCTTACCCACCTCATCGTCTCGCTCAGCGCAGGCAGAGAATAGAGACTCAATCTTCTGCAAATTGGGAGAAATTCCAGGAGATTTTTCATTGAATGGCTTTGTGCAGAATGCACATTTGCGGGTGTCAAATATGTCCAGTCGGCGCTTTTTAGATGTTGAAACGTCAAATTCTGCAGCCATTTCTACCGTTAAAGCATTCGTTGATATTCTTCACTGATCTGAAAACACAGGAAAATTAGAATGGAAAAGTTAGAATGAACCCTAAATCTTCTTTGACTATAGGTTTAGACACCAAAAAAGTATGCTCAGGCATGTTAAGCAGCTACTTAAGGGTTTTGAATTTGTAATACACGAACTGAAAATGACTTATTATGATTCAAAATGCTGAACTATTGATCTGGCAACTTTCTAAATCACTTCAGTGGATAGAGGGACCT
>JAVTVY010048543.1:0-24122 GCA_036873755.1 Hanleya hanleyi | reverse complement strand
TTTTTTTTTTTTTTTTTTTTTTTTTTTGAGTTGGGTGGGGTGGGGGGAGATAGCGACTGGAAAAATATATCTTCCCATGCTTCAATCGTTATCTGTGAATCCGATCAACAACCTAGCCGGATAATCTTTCAAAAATTATCCGTCGTCTGGGTAAGCAAGGGCGGATCCAACCCAAATTCATAGGGGGGGTCGACTATCACAGCCCAACAGGCGAGGGTCCAGGGGCCGCCTAGGCCCCGGAAGCTCCGGGGTCCTAGATCGCCGGAGATGCGTTCTGAGCGTTTTCCCGGAAATAAAACTGATAATAATGTATGCAGATTTATGGTTCTATTTTCACGATTTTCCCGCAATTATAAGCACGCATCGATATTGAAAAAATCGCACCTCATGCCTGCATCCATTTGACTTTCTAGTTATATTTAAAACATACAAAACGATGGCATTTAGTTCATGGAAGGAAAACCAAGATGCAACAAGGAAATCCTCATAGCCCACCAGCTAGGTGAGGGTCCAGGGGCCGCCTAGGCCCCGGAGGCTCCGAATTCCTAGATCTCCGGAGATTCGTTCTAAGCATTTTCCAGGAAATAAATTAGAACATAATGTATGCAGATTTATGGTTCTATTTTCACGTTTGTTTCTCATTTATATAAGCATGCATCGATATTGAAGAAATCATACTTCATGCCTGAATCCATTTGACTGTCTAGTTACATTTAACAGATAAAAAACAATGACTTTTACATCATGCAACATTAGAATCAATATGATACCGATTCATTTACACAAAGCTAAAATAAACTATCCTCACAGCCTGACAGGCGAGGGTCCAGGGGCCGCCTAGGCCCCGGAAGCTCCGGGGTTCCAGATTGCGGGAGATGCGTTTTACGCGTTTTCCCGGAAATAAATGTGAACACAATGTAGGTAGATTTATTGTTCTATTTTCACATTTGTTTCGCCGCATCGATATTGAAGAATATGCCTGACACCATTTGACTTCCTGGTTTAACACAAACAAAACAGGCCTATAACACACCACTATGGTGCGCTCCCGGCGATAATATCGGATTTTAGGTACATATTGAAACTCCAACTAAAATAGTACACTCACAAACTACATGAATAGATGATGGTCTGTTTAATACACATATAGATACTCTAACTACATAATCCACATTCAGTTAATTTACATATCATTTCAAGACATTATTTCTACGTGGAATCCCAGGGTTCGCTGATCCCTTAAAAAAAAATAAAAAAAATTGAGGTTTCATGGGGGTCTGACCCCTGACTTCCCCGTAGATCCGCCCTTGGTAAGGTTGAAGGGTCATCGGAAGCTCGGACTGTGATACAGGCAAAAACTGTTGTTCTTGTAGTCTGGAAAAATAACTCTGCCTCACGAGGCGCTCTCTCGGCTTTTTCTTTTCCTTTTTTTTGAAGATGGGCGGGGGGGGGGGGGGATAGCGACTGGAAAAATATATCTTACCATGATACTTCAATCGTGATCTCATGAATTCCACGGAAAAGCGGACATTGCTAAACAGCCCTTTTTCGCATAAAATTCACTCCACATTCTGTCGTAGACCCTATATTAGCATGCTGTTTGTTCTACATGTATTCGCTTCCTATGATCTCCGGGAACACGCCAATAATAGAGAAGATGTGTTTTAATAGCGAAATATTTTTCCCGCAATTTTTGAACATGAAGAACTCGGGAAATTCTAAATTGTCAAAGAAGAAAAATTGCACTTTACTGAAAACTATACTATTTTGAAACATCTGCAGAAAAGATATGCATGTGGCGGGAGCTGTATACAGTGTTTGGGGGAGTTCCGAATCACGGGGGGTTGCGGATCACTTTCCTAATTAATGCCTGATATTTCTTGAAGTAAAGTATCTGATTAAAACTTTTTAGGTTTATTGGAACGTCTGTTTCCGTGGACTGAAATGAATGTCAAACAACGGACCTGGATTGTTTCTTTTCCGGTCAATTCGGTAACGTAATACTTCTGGTACTGTACAATAACAAATTGTCACAGAGTCGAAAAACACGTGCGATTTTTAGGCGGTATATTCAGTATTTATTTAAATGACAGAATCTTGCTAAATGGCCAAACAAAATATCTAGTGATTTGCGATAAATGTTAACTGACCAGCATTGTAATATAATGGCGCTATAGAGATGTCAATTCCGAATCAACGAAATAAGCGCCGTTCATAACTTGAAATCGGTGAATAAGGGACCGTCTCACAACTAATACAACAGGTGTAAACCGACTTTAAGGAAGATCGGTCAATCCATGGCATTGTCAAAAAAAATAAAAAAAATGAATCAATGACAATATCCTTGTAACCGGAACTATGTACGCGAATCATTCCAAACCTTGGTGAACAAATCATTTTTTCGATATTACATCATCATATTCAATAATTTCAGACATATCTACTCCAATATAGAAAGCTTTATATAAATAAAATTGTTCATCACTGAGCGAGGTTTCTACGAGTTCAATAACTGGATGTCCCTTTATTAACACTATCTGGTCTGGAAGATTTGGGGTGTATCGCAGGTGAGGGGTGGGGGGGAGGGAGTCAACCCATATATTTTCGCTATCCATAGGGCTAGAGCGCTGCAACATAACACACAGTATCTTCTGTTCAAGCTCTACCTGAAAGAGTAACAAAGCTTAAGGGTGCACTCCAGAGATTCTTTCATTCGGCATGGAATAGACTATGGGTCCGTTTTTCGGCCACCAGTTGTCGTAAAACCTTCAACCCAAATCACTTATATGTATATATTTTCTGAAAGAGCACGATGAAACTATTATTTTAAGATATACCACTGCTATGTTATAGAAAATTTAAACTCGAACATTCTTCTCCATGCCTGCTTCATTTTTCCTAGAAAACCCCTTAAAAATGTCGAAAAATGGTCAAATTCGGCTCAATTTCCAGAAAAATCTGTAAGAGCGATTTCAATTAAACTTCTTACACACGTTCCCTGGTCCGGTCTCAACTTAAAAAGGCAAACAAAAGTGGGTGTCAACCTGCCCGTTTTTTGTCAGATTTTCTTCCTGTAAATGAGTCCCGATTTTTAGGCACACCCAAGGGGCATAACTGAGGCAGGACAAACTTTACTCCATGATCCCGATCAGCGTGTAGACGAAGCCAGCCCTCGATTTGTACGTACTCGTTTGCAGCGTTGATAATGTTGAATAGGATGGCATTATAGATATAAGCTATTAAGGAGACAAGAAGAATTATGATGTAGCAGAACAAGGGCAGTCTATCGTATTATGAAATTAGAGAGGGGCCATTACTACGAAACTGTGGAGGGCAACCTAAGATGAACGCTATGATGACGTCGAGTAACGTCATCTCGTCAGCCATTTGTCGACTATTTTTTGGACCGATTTTTCGAAATTCTAATTTTCCGATTTTTCTTTCATAAACTATCAAATAAAGTAGAGAATAACTACTTTTGCCCAATAAAATACTTTCTAGTACTTTTAGGCCAGAAAAATTCGAAGAAATGGACAGAACTGGCTGGAAAAAAAACGAATTTCTGAGATACCACACGGCCGCCTTTTGAATTTAGCCATGATCCTCTGCTCGGCCAAGTCCTAAAATGACTCCAATATGATAAGCTTTAAAGTCACGAAGTTCCCGCTTCCTCTGTTTTGTCGTTATGGAGCAGTACAGGAAGTTCACCAGCCCGCCCTCCATGATTGTCAGACATCGTATCCTAAAATGTTCTAAAAAATAATTAAATTGAGATTACAATGCAATTTTGTAGGCTCGCTCCAAGATAAATATACTTCAGAACATTTTCGACTCTAGATCTGCGTGTCATTTGTGCCTGGACTGCAACAGTTGAATATTCGCTCACAGGGCGGGGAGAATTAAGACAACATTGAAATCTTCAGGCCCCTCAAGCCTATAAAAATTCCATTCTCAGTGCCTGTAACGGCCGCTAAATGGCGTGATCCGCAACTCACCAAAATGATGCGCAACTGCCCGCGCTGGTGCACTGAAGCGGAGGTTATTTTCTCATCGATTGACAAGTCCGATTGAAGATTTCTTTACATACAATTATAGACGACAGATTTCCCTAGAATATAAGACCAGCAGTCGCTCTCACCTCCTAAAAGAACAAGCACTAGCAGTCTGGATGTGAAAAGTGATTCGGAACTCCCCCAAACACTGTACCTTAGTAAAAAATAAGAGGTCAGAGTTTTAATTTTCTAAGTAGAAGAGATAAATTCACTCTAGGAATATTTTTTTGAAGAAAATGTGTAATTAATAAAGCACTTTTACCGTAAGATTTACAAAGCGCACTCGTGATTCCATCACGATTTTTTGTCGATTACGTCA
The DNA here is from genome assembly GCA_036873755.1 of Hanleya hanleyi. Taxonomy (NCBI): domain Eukaryota; kingdom Metazoa; phylum Mollusca; class Polyplacophora; order Lepidopleurida; family Hanleyidae; genus Hanleya; species Hanleya hanleyi. The sequence continues at coordinate 19,751 of JAVTVY010048543.1, read as the reverse complement.
CGGACTAGATTTAACCCCTGGGATGATCCAGTCGCGTATTTCTCACGATGAAAAAAATCTTATCATCCTTGAGTACTGTATGTTAGTAAGAGATGTCATATAAGAATAGTCAGATTGAAACAGAGCAGCAAAAAAATAGACAAGCAACACTAGTCAAGAGTCATGTCCGTTTCAGGTGATTCCGTCACGAACATTTCGAAGCATGATTTACTAAATGCTGGATCATCTATAGATTTTTCATGGATCCGTAAACAGATGTCATATAGAATAGCAAACTAAACTTGAAACTACATGGGTATGACCACGGAACTTCCGAGTACATGACTTTGAATAAAGAAAAAGTCTTCCGAACGGTGATTCCGTCATGATGGAATTCATGATCTGTGAATCCGATCAACAACCTAGCCAGACAATCTGTCAAAAATTATCCGTCGTCTGGGTAAGGTTGAAGGGTAATCGGAAGCTCGGACTGTGATACAGGCAAAAACAGTTGCTGTTGTAGTCTAGAAAAATAACCGGCATGCACTCTATGGAGAAGGACCTCGTGAGGCACAAAGTGCAATTTTGTTGTTGTTGTTTATCTGCAAATCCGCTCATCTCGATGGGTATCTTTCACTGGTTCTCACAGTTGCCTGGCCTGTGTTATATTCGGTGATCGAAGTCTACGTATAGTTTTTTTCAATAAATTATGGAAATTAATACAAACATATATACAGATATTTTTTTAAATAGATTTTTTTATAAGTGTATTTCTCTTTCATCTTAGGCTCAATTAAAGTCATTCTCTAAAATGTGAAGCCGAGTTAATGCAGTTTTTGATTATCTACCAAACCCTGTGCTCTATGACATAGAATAAAAGAGAAGTTGGGAATAGAACCGCTCAACACAGTCATTTCTAAACATCAAGTTGTACATAAGTATTTTTACTTACGCTGTACAAGCTGAGGGCATTTTTGTGGCTTTTGAAAATTTTGAGATTTTTGCGTGTCTGTCCATATTTAACTAAGCGACGTCCAAGCGAGCTAATGTACGCGCGTTATATTCATATCAAATATGGTGCGGCTTGTGTTCAATGAGGCTTGGAATGTTTATACAATTAATTTTCTTCTCATTGTTACACAATGAAATTAACTTTCAAATCATTTGATTCATCTCTTCGATGTAGATTGTTATGTTTCATTCGAGGAAATAATTTTAAAAGATACATATGACATTTTCTAACTTTACGGCTGGAGTTGTATCACAAAGAGCAAACGGCGTAAACATGCTTTCCCATCTCACTCACGCTCATATGAGTATCGATCGTTCCTATTCGAAGACACACTAACTGATGACCTAGTTCAGAGCCAGTGATTTGCTCGCCCTCCACCCCATTGGATATCAGTTGATTCCTAAGGAAATAAACATTACACATGTAATGACCACCTGCCGAGTGATACATGTGTGAATCGGTCAGACATTTCCAAGGATGCCAAATTCTAACTTAAAACAACCATGCCGGACTTCATTGCTTCACTGAGAATAATTGGATCTAACTTTACAAAGCCTGCAGCTCCCAATAGCTCCTGGATCTAGAACACATAAATGAAGGGACCTAGTTTATCGGTGCTATGGCAAAAATATCATGTAGAATGGGATTGTGTGGATAATATCCTTGGAAGTTGAAGTCCTGCTGCATGCTTCACAAACATAATCAAAAGTGAAAATTATCTCCCTTGACCAGGTAAGGACTTGAATGTGTGTCTAAAATGATTTAGCTTCTAGAAACAGACTTCATTTCAAATTTTAATTCCAATTCTGCTACATGTACATGTATAAAATACATACAGAATGAACTGCATACATAATAACACAAAGAACAGGTATATGTATCTCATTACATTCTTAATCAAAGATCAATACCTGGGTAATATTACAACAATACCATGGTGTTATATATTGTTATGATTGACTTAACTTTAGCTGCTGAAGATATTTCTAATTTGAGATCAATGAACAATCATACTAGATTTCATAACTTCATTTATTTTCACAATAAGCAACATAATCGAGATTAGCAAGTGAAGTTTAAAACATAATATAATAAACAGCATGGGTCTCCTTCAGTTTATTGTAGATAAAAATTCCCATGAATATATGTTACCATGATTCAGTCATAATATTACCTGTAATATATTGATGTCGACAAGGAATAAACATAATTATTTGATAGTATTACTAATTGTATGTTGTTTATGATTAACATGAACTTTTTATTTGCTGCGTCGGTCATTTGTTCCATAGGGGCAATATTCTCATCAGTCATCACCATTCAATGTGAATGTGATACATGTACAAGTCCATGGTCATTGATACAGTAAGGTGAAGGCGAAGGTGACCTGTAACACCAGTATACAAAATTATACTGAGCGCATTGAATCCTCATCATATGATGTTGAGACAGATCAGAACGAAGTGTCGGTAAAATCAGGTGTGTTTTGAAGAGCATTCTCTCATCAATGATGATGCTATACTGTACACATACAAAATATGAAGTGTTGATGTGTTGGGCCTATAGCACAAAATCACAAACAAGTTGGTACAACAACTAGGCACACCGTGTCTCATTTCTGCCGCTAACGTGTCGATTTGGGTGAGGGGATCCTCTCAGGGGGAGGTGGGGGTGGGATGGGGCCTAATGTCTCAAGCACTTTTCCAGGTTCTCCATCAATATACTCTATTTCATACACCAATATTTCAAGCACGTCAAATCAAACAAAAATTATTTGCTGGGAATGTGACTTTCACATCCCTGTCTGGACATGCTAGTGAGGAACCCTCAATCCCAGATTAATTACCATTGATGAAGCTAACGTCCAACAAATGCAAAATTGAGCTTGGCATCCGGCCGTATGTTATTCAGTGATGTATTACGCTACGGACCCTGTTGCCTCGACGGAGGTCTTTGCTCTCATCCAGCGCTTGTTATATAAAGCATCGGGTTATGTATAGAGACCCCATATGTCGACACAGAAAACATGCTACATCAGTGCATGATCGAATGCCGCTAGGAAAATAGGCCAACACGCGAGTGAAACCCAACAGAATTAATCCAATTTCACGCTTCGGAAGAAAGGCATCATTTCAAAGAAACTGAGAAAATTTCAAACTAGTTTAGGTACATACTATTGACCAAACCAGTGATACTGTCTTGTAAACAGTAGAAATCTTCGGTTTCTCTTCACATACATGCAGATAGCTAAAAAAATGTCAGCAGAGGGAGTATGTATGCATTATGCAGTGCAGGCATTGTTTTGCATGGATGCACTCTGTACGGCAGTAAATTGTCTCTCTGTTTAAAAGACTGCTCCCAGAAATGACCTGTTTTCTCCGCGCATTGTTGAATAATTCAGCTAAATTTTATTTTTCAAAACAACCGCTGAATGTTACAATGAAGCGAGACGAAAAATTTTGCATTTAATTTTCGGAAGCGCTCACCGATGATTGCAGGCTAACTGTTCTCGCCCATCGGCGCTGCGGAAGCAAACGGTGCCAGATGCGATATAATTTCTCCGAGCGCTGTCTCATCATGTGTAAAACAAAGTTGAAAGACATAACTGTTCAGAGATAAAAGTCGATGTCAATGCGTGTCTCGTCAAGGTAAGATTATCATACAAGGGTCTTGTCCGTCATTCAACATTCAGCCCTCGTCATTTAAAGAATTTCCGCGTCCTTAATACAAAGATCTAATTCATTTAATAGCATTAGCACCAAATAAAAGGATAAATCTTAGTATACATACAATTAAGTTAATTTTCTGCAAGAGAGAATCGGTCAACAGTTTTCAATGATGCCAGCAAGACAACGTGATGTTCCAAAAATATCAAACCCGTATCGCTGATTAGAATTCTTAATCCATATGATATACGTTGTAAAGTCGTTATCTAGAGTATGATGTATCTCAGTCACGCTTTGATTGCGCCTGTTCATATGAACATTATGAGGATCTTAAAATACATAGGTTCATACGGCCCCTAGCTTCGTTTTAAGCGGAATGAGACGCAAGTTACAAAACGTACATGTATTGTAAAACCAAAAACATGTATTGGAAAACCAAGGGTCACTGTTGCATCATTTTGATCGTCAATGGCGTTTTAGCACACCCATATTGCTGTCATTCTGTGGACTTGGACAGTCGTGTCGATTTCAGGCCCGCGACTTGCGGATGTTGCTTGCTTCGATTAATTAGCGGGCCAAAGCATTTTTTTTGTCGGATATAGTGGTGGTAATCCAGTTTTAAATACACGAGAACATCTTTCTTTTCAGGACACATCTCCACATTGTGCTGTTTTCAGTATGATAGAATAAAAATAATTCCTTGTTTACTGTGGTAAAATACCTAGAATAGGTCCAAACTTAGACTCATCCTATTGCAGTCCGATCTATATTCTAGGTGTTTTACCACAGTAAACAAGGAATTATTTCTTAATTTCTCAGACCAGATTTCTGATATTGCTGAGAGTTATTCGAGATATAGCTAAGCAAAGATAATGATAAAGGCTCTGTATAGAATATAATCTGCATATCAGCGAAATTCGAAGCTTAGGGGCAATGATTATTTAGCTTTATGGATTTTTGTTCGTTCTTTAGTTTCGAAGGTGTGTCTTCAGCAAGGGGTGATATTCACTCGCGATCTATGTTTGACTTCGATGACTCATCGTTTCGCCCTTGACAGATCACGTTTTATATAGGTAGATATCGATTTTAGTCAACTGAAAGATGACACTGAAGTGACTTATTTACAGACAATTACTTAGATTCGTTAATATGTGGAAGGTTTCCTACTGTTTGAGTTTATCGAACAACGCCTTGGTTTACACATTTGATTATCTCTATACCAAACACACAAAATAATTTGTCAAACTCCAGGAAAGTATACCTCAAACCTGTCATCAGGGCCGTAATACGATGGAATCATAAATGCGAATATATATATATATAGACTAAATGATCACAGTATAAACTGCCTTTGTGTATGGTAAATATAGTACTAGAAAAAAGTCATGACAAACTCGGACTGATTGATTTCGCTAACTAGTTTCACTGCTTTCAGCAGTTTATCAAAGCATCGTTTATTAAATTTAATATGATTGCGGTTCTATTTATGCATGTGTGTTGTACACAAATGGTTACGGTGGTCTTGGCGACATAATTCACATGCATAAGATTACAAATAAACAAAACGGAACTAATAAAAGGGTATTTAAGATATAACAACAATAATAATAAGTTAGGGGAATAAGCAAATCGACCAAAACAGCTTATACAATGGACAATAGTAGTGTATAAAGAGCAATTAAAGTTAACTTTCACCCGGATGTAACTATGACGTCACAACTGTATGGTTTGTAACGAGGCTTTTGATTGGTTGAATTGTAAGTGTGAGGGTGAATTTGATTGGTTGAGGTGTCGTCCCTGTTGTAAAGCAAGATGGTGGGTGTCGGCCCTGTTGTAAAGCAAGATGGCGGCGTGGTTCGGTGATGTTCGGTTATGTTCGGTGTGGTTCGGAGATGTTCGGGTGTGTTCGGGCCTGTTCGGGCCTGTTCGCGAAGGGTGGAAAGCAAGATGTCGGCTGTCGGTCCTGTTGTAAAGCAAGATGGCGGTTGTCGGCCCTGTTGTAAAGCAAAATGGTGGCTGTGGGCCCTGTTGTAAAGCAAGATGTCGGAGTTGGTTCGTGAATGTTCGGGAATGGGCTGAAAAACATATAAAAGTAGGTGATTTTTAGTGAATGGGTTATAATCATTGGACTACTTTGGGAAGTTTTTTCACCACTGACCTGATTTGCCTGCCTGCCTGCCTGCCTGCCTGACCAGTTCCAGCTCCTGCCTGACCCGTTCCTGCCTGACCTGTAACCATCCAGCCAGCCATCAGCCAGCCAGCCAGCCAGCCAGTCATTCTGCTTGCCTACTTTGTATGAGTTGTGGATCCTGCGTGTATTTTATTCCATTTTACCAGTGCAAATTCACCAGACTTTTACACGGTAGCAGTTCTTCACCAGCCTGAGCCCATAGTCAATATGAATTCAGCCGACCTAGTCATCCTTCGAAAGAACCGTGTTCGCCTGATTGATGAGATGCAGCATGCGGATGCAATATGTGATTTGCTTATGGTTGATAAAATACTGCTAAAACAGCATGTGGAAGATATCATGGCGCGGAAACTCACTCCTTCAGAACAAAACCGAGCTCTGATCGATGCTCTAGTGCGTCGTGGTCCCTATGCATTTCTAGCGTTCGTGCATGCACTGAAGAAGACGGAAAATGTAGAATTGGCTGATCTACTTGAAATTCCCGTTGTAGTAGAAGAGGGTATCTTAGTTATGGATACTACCGAACAGCGTACAGCTAGCAAACGTACGGACCCAGAGTGTGGTGTACCAGCCAAACGCGGTGCACGTGCCAAGCGGTCCCGACTAACCCCTTTAGAAATACCTGAACCCGTTCTCCAGCCAGTGCCTGAGTCCATGGATGAACAAAATGAAGAAGAACAAGGAGAACAAGAAAAAGAAGAAGACCAGGTGCAACTTCCTATGTCTGTGCAGTCCATTAATAACATTATCCAGCAGGCCTATGAGTCGGCCCACACGGATATATGGCAGCTTTCAGCTTATTTGACTGTCAGTGTGAAAGACGCACAAGTACATTTTAATGTACTGGCCTATATGGACAGACCCGCTAGGCGTATTGCCTTGTCTTCGCTGTGCTGGCAAAGACTGGAGACCGTTTATTATGCCGTGGACGCGGTGATTGGCGAACAGGCGGGTAACGAAGTGAAATTTTCTCTAGGTGAAGACATCTATGTGAGTGTTGGTTATTTCAACGACGACCTCCTGCTGCATATCCGTAAATGGAAAATGACGGCCGATACACAACAGCTTGCTCCTTGTCCTCAGGGTGTCACTTTGAAAATAGCGGCGTGGCGCAAGTTGCAGAGTGTGACAGCTGCAATTCGTCAAGCTTTGAATTACCAGGTGTCTCACACTATTTATCTGAAGTACATTGACACAGTTATGGCTCTGGTCAGGCCTCGCATTCGACAACTGCGTATCGAAGCCTGTGCAGGGTGTTTCAACAACAGTCCCATAATAATGCATACGTGTATGGACATTAATGTACCCTCATACGCGCTGATCACTGAAGCATTACAGGTTGTCACCGAGGAGCAAATTGCCGTGGCATTGGAAGCTGCCTGCCCTCCTACCATTCCACGTGAAGAGATTACTACCTACATCTATGTACACCAGGGACGGAAAAACGATGATGAGTTCAAGCAAGTCTTGTTGCGTAACTGGACAGTAGTACCGTTCCCTAATACGCGCTGATCATTGTGGTGAAAAACGGAACTATTGAACCTTTTCATGAAAAACATTTCACACATTGACCTTATTCCTACACGTTAATTGAAGTGCCATTGATAGCGTATTATTATAAAATTCAACACTTTTTCACTGTGGTGAAGACGAACTATTGAACATTTTCATGAAACCATTTTCACACATTTTACTCTATTCCTACACGTTCATTGAAGCGCCATTGATAGCGTATAATTATATTAAAATTCAATACTTCCAGTTTCACTGTTGTAAATACGTTCATTCTATTGTGTTAGTGTTGTTGTATAAATATTGAACATTTTTTCAAGTTGAAAACATTCAGATAAACATGTTTGTTTCATTCTATTGTGTTAAATAAAAAAAATTTCAAAAAAATTTCAAAAAAAAAAAATGAGTGTTAGTGTTCATTTAGTGGGGGAGCTGATGTTATATTTTTTGTGCTCAGTTAGAAGTTCCTCTTTCGGAGGAATGGGGTGGCCCTGAAAAGGGCCGTTGGAAAGTGTTACCACACTTGTTTTTTTAGGAGCGGTAGATTTTCTTCACTCCGGCTACCTGCCTCCTGCAGACGGGACACTTTATTTTAAAATGCTGTTCGTCGGTTTCATTGCAGTGGCACTCATCCCCTGTACACGTTAGTGTCACCCAGCATTCTTCGCATACGCATAAATGTCCGCACGGAAATAGGGCGTACTCTGTTTCCTCGTCTGTACACACACTGCAGTTGGCTTTACTTAGTTCTTTATGCAGGTCTTTTTGTAGTTGAACCTTGACTCTGTCCATTTGACCCATGTCTTCTCTCATTTCGTTAATCTGTTCGTTTGCCGAGGTCACCTGGTCGTTTAGGCGGGACACCTGGTCGTTGAGACGGGTTACCTCGGCCCAAGAGCATTGTTGTTGTTGTTCAGGTGGTAATGTTGTAGCTGGCGTCTCTGTTTCCGGTGTTCTTATAATTGGCGTTTGGGTAGCCGCTGTATTTCCTGGTGGTCTGTTACAGTTTAACCACTCTACGGTGGGCAGTTCTTCTTCGTCCGTGTCATCATTATTATCTTCATCCATAGCCGCCGTTACCTCTTGGTCTTGTTGTGCACTTTGTCGTCTCAACGTATCGGCAATATGACGTTGATGCACTCGCTGTAGGCTTGTAATAATGGTGACACCGCCATCCTCTTCATGTGTAATGACCTCCCTATGGTCTCTAGGATCCTCGAATACTAGTCTTCTTGTAGTCATGATGTATTATTGTGCATGAATGGTAACAACATTCAGCGCGCTATATAGATGTCTAGGCACTCATGTTGTAAACCAACATGGTGGGTGTCCGCCCTGTTGTAAATCAAGACGGTGGATGTCGGCCCTGTTGTAAACCAACATGGCGGCGTGATTCGGACATGTACAGTGACATCGCATCGCTGATTGGTGGGTGTACCAAAAAATGTTTACACCGACGTCCGTGCGACCACCCTTCCTGGGTTAATTTACAATCCTGACATGGATAATAATATAGAGGCGAATATCTGTTCCTATGTTAAATGATTGCATGTATTGAAATAACATTGGAGGTTTTGTCCCTGAAAAGGGCCGCGTGAAAAAAGAGCATCCATGAACAGTCTCTCTCTCTCTCTCTCACTTACGCCAGAATCCCCTTGATTTGGGTACATTCTCACACTAGCCAATTTCCATGTTAAATGATTGCGTGGAGAGTACCAAAATGTTTACGCCGACGTCCGCGCCACCATCCTTCCTGGGTTAATTTACAATCCTGAGATTTTGCACGCGCCACCACCCTTCCTGGGTTAATTTTTTTTCTTACGGGTCTAAAATGGATGAAATCATTAAAATAGTGGCTTAGTCTACTGCTAATTTTCTTAATTTTTTAAATGCTACATCCCTGAGTTGCCCCCGTTCAATTTGAAATAATTTTTATACTGACCTGGCATTTATTGCAAAATCACACGGGGTTTAAAATTGTCAAAGAAACACAAAATTTCTTGCAGCGTCCAGCGTGCAGGTTTGGAGCCACCATTTCGCTGACGGCCGCGCGCTGTACGGTATAAATAGCAGTGTTTTTTATCTTGTCCATTCACAATTACATGATGTCTGAAATAATGGATATTGATGCAATGATAAAAGAGTTGCTGAGTGATAGTGACCTATCACTCTCACCGATGCAGAACACAAAATGGCTGGATGATATATTACAGCCCCCAGATGAACAACACTCACCGGTACCACAGCATGATGTCACCGCGCTGGAAAGTACACAACACCCACCGATAGAGGACCAATGGCTGGATGATATATTACAGCCCAGCCTATTTACAGATCAACAAGAAGAACCGGTACTACAGCATGATGATGATGATGTCACCTCCCCGGAAAGTCCACGGTTTCAACAAATGCTCCAACATGTGTTCCAACACTATGATCAAGAAGAAGATATCCAAGTTCAACTGCTACCCGTCCCCGATCAGTTGGTACATCCGGAAGAAAAAAAAGCAGGACAAGAAGAAAAAGAAGGAGTGGGAGGACAGGGAACGAAAATACAGCCAGAAGAGAAGGAGGAGGAGGGGAAGGAGAAAAGCGTAGGAAGAAAAAGAAAAAGAAAAAGGAGTGAACAAGAAAAACAAGAAATTGAACACCTGCATGACTACGCTACTGCCATAAAAAGAAGACTGGCACCACCCGTAAAATGGACACCAGCCCGGTTTTTACGCTGTGTACAATGCGCTACACGTTTTGCAAAATATGCAATATTTCCCTGCGGCCATCAAGCCCTGTGTCTACGCTGTATGGACGCCACACAGACCCACCCAACAGACGACCCTATGTTCAATGATACACCCCTAGAGTGTATTTTTGTCACCATCGATTGTCCCGTGTGTACCCGGCGGCGGATAAATTTCACCCAATGATGTAAACCCTTACATCTCCAAAGTCCCTTTTCAGGGCCATCCCATTCCTCCGAAAGAGGGACTTCTAACTTAGCACAAAAAATAAAAAAACACCAACTCCCTCACATGCACACACACCTAAAGGTAACAATAGGTAAAAAATAACACATGAAGTTTCCATGTTAAAATCCATTCCTATGTTTATACCATTAGAATTGACCCTAAAAAGAGTCGCGTGCACTGTATTTAATGCACATGTATGCCAGAATCCCTTGATTTGACACGAAAATTCACACTAACCAACTCCCATGTTAAATGATTGTGTCTATTAATAGCATCAAAGTCACACCACAGCGCTCATTGGTGGGTGTACCAAAATGTTTACGCCGACGTCCGCGCCACCACCCTTCCTGGGTTAATTTACAATCCTGAGATTTTGCTATTTTTTTTGTCAATGCCCCGCTGGTTAAATGATTGCACGTATTGAAATAACATTGAGGTTGGCCCTGAAAAGGATGGTCACCAGAATCCCATTGATTTGGCACATTTACACTAAGCAAATTCCTAGGTTAAATGATTGCATGTATTGAAATAACATTAGAGTCGATATACGCGTCACTCATTGGTGGCCTACAAGCTGTCTACACCCACGTCCGCGCTACCGCCCTTCCTGGGTTAATTTTCAATCCTGAGATTTTGCAATTTTGTCATACTGGTTAAATGATTGCACGTATTGAAATAACATTGAGGTTGGCCCTGAAAAGGGTCGTGTGTACAGCGCGTGTACATGCATGTTCATCTCACGCCAGAATCCCTTGATTTGGTACGAAAATTCACACTAGCAAATTCCCATGTTAAATGATTGCGTTTATTAATAGAGTCGATAGTCGATGTGGAGAGTACCAAAATGTTTACGCCGACGTCCGCGCGCCACCACCCTTCCTGGGTTAATTTTTACAATCCGTTCACTGTGTCTATGTTTCAAGTAAGGAGATGGCCCTGAAAAGGGCCGTTGATAGGGGCAGGGATTGTGTTTTTTTGCGTGTTTGCAGATGGCTAATAATACTATAGAGTAGGACAGGAGATTGTAGGATTTCAATTGAATGTGCCTTGTTTAGAAGTTCCTCTTTCGGAAGAATGGTTGGCCCTGAAAAGGGCCGTTGGATTGGTTGGCCCTGAAAAGGGCCGTTGGATCCGTCTTTCACTCTTCCTCTACGGGTATGAAGATCGATGCAGGCAGCATGGTATACTGGCTCGCCGACGGCCCCGGTGTTATCGGGATGTCTCGCACAAAGGTGCTGGGTGCAATTTGGGGCGGCGGTGGTGGTAAAAATAGCATGTCCTTCTCCTCCTCCTCCTCCTGTACTTCGAGTGTGTTTTGCGCCAAAATATTCTCGATGAAATTCATAAAATCTTGGCCGTTTATTTTGGGGGGAGCAGCCGTCATCAGGCCATGAAGCTGGGCCCACTTGTCGACAGTAAGATGGATGTTTTCTTGGGCCCACGTCTTCATGGCCTTCACCCAATAGGTCTTCGCTCTGTTCACCTTCACTGCTTCTCTGTGGGCTTTGGCGGCTGCTCCCCTTGTCGTTGACATCTTGGCTACCACTTGACTTTGCGTGTGATACATTTTTTTCTCTCAAAGTGTGTGTTTGGAGTGACGCTATGCACGCTCCCGCTGGCTTTATACGGAAATACAGTAGTTTTTCATTGGTAGTTTCAATCACGGCATACGGGTTTCATTGGTTCTTTTTAATGATGGCTGATTGGTTCTTTCAAAGACATTTCATTGGCTCTAATTGGCGCCAAAATCTCAACTCCCCACTCTTCCTGGGTTACGCCAGAATCTCTTCATTTTGCACGAAATTCGCACTAGTCAATTCCCATGTTAAATGATTGTGTCTATTAATAGCATCAGAGTGACACCGCATCGCTCATTGGTGGGTGTACCAAAATGTTTACGCCGACGTCCGTGCCACCACCCTTCCTGGGTTAATTTACAATCCTGAGATTTTGCAGATTGGTAATAACTCTATCATACTGATGATTTGGTACATTCTCACACTAGCCCAATTCCTATGTTAAATGATTGCGTGGAGAGTACCAAAATGTTTACGCCGACGTCCGCACGACCACCCTTCCTGGGTTACGCCACAATCTCTTCATTTTGCACGAAATTCGCACTAGTCAATTCCTATGTTAAATCATTGCATGTATATATAAATAACATTGGAGGTTTGCCCCTGAAAAGGACCGCGTGGCGTGCATGCACATGTATCTCACTCAGGGTAGAATCCCTTGATTTGATACGAAAATTCACACTAACCAACTCCCATGTTAAATCATTGTGTCTATTAATAGCATCAGAGTGACACCGCATCGCTGATTGGTGGGTGTACCAAAATGTTTACGCCGACGTCCGCACGACCACCCTTCCTGGGTTACGCCAGAATCTCTTCATTTTGCACGAAATTCGCACTAGTCAATTCCTATGTTAAATCATTGCATGTATATATAAATAACATTGGAGGTTTGCCTCTGAAAAGGAGCCGCGTGGCGTGCACTCATCATAATGCTGAATATATAGTCTCTCACTCACGCCAGAATCCCCTTGATTTGGTACATTCTCACACTAGCCAATTCCCATGTTAAATGATTGCGTGGAGAGTACCAAAATGTTTACGCCGACGTCCGCGTGACCACCCTTCCTGGGTTAATTTACAATCCTGAGATTTTGCAGATTGGTAATAATACTACAGAATATAGAGGCGAGTATCCGTTCCTATGTTAAATCATTGCATGTATTGAAATAACATTGGGGTTTGCCCCTGAAAAGGGCCGCGTGGCGTGCAAGCATGATCATGAAGCCCTTGATTTTGGTACATTCTCACACTAGCCAATTCCCATGTTCAATGATTGCGTGGAGAGTACCCAAATGTTTACGCCGACGTCCGCGTGCCACCACCCTTCCTGGGTTAATTTACAATCCTGAGATTGTGCTATTTTTTTTTTTTTTGTCATACTGGTTAAATGATTGCATGTATTGAAATAACATGATGGTTGGCCCTGAAAAGGGTCGCGCGAGTCATACTCTCATTCACACATAGGCATGCACATGTATGCTATGCCTTGGAAAAAGTAATCCCCAAAGTGGATGAAGTACTATGTATAGGGTGCACAGAGGACTAGAGTGTCAGTGTTCCCTGAGAAAGTCAACACACCACAACCTCCAGTATGGCGCCTCGAAAAAACAAAAAAGGGGTAGTCGATCGGAATCCACGTGGCGTACCACTGTCAACAAGGTGTTAACCGATTTATATTACAATCCTAGCAGTCCAGCCGCTTATAGCGCTGTGGCAGCGTTGGCTCGAGCTGCCCATTCGCAAGGCATTAATCGAACTGAAGTACGAGACTGGTTAAAACCCAAGACACGTATAGTTTACATCGAGCAGCTCGACGACATTTTCGCCGTAACCGAGTGATCGTCGGAGGTGTAGACGCACAATGGCAAGCGGATTTGGTGGATATGAGTCGATTTGCTTCCCACAATGATGGCTATCGGTACATGTTGACCTGTATCGATATTTTATCCAAGTACGCCTGGGTACTACCCGTTCGTACCAAAACAGGAGAGAATTTGATACGGGCATTCCAGCAGATTTTCAAGACGGGACGCAAACCCCTGTATTTGCAAACGGATGAAGGCACAGAATTTCTCAATCGACCCTTTCAAGCCTTTCTTAAGAAACAGAAAGTATTTTTCTTCCATACGTATAACGAGACCAAAGCCTCTGTGGTGGAACGATTCAATCGGACCTTCAAAGGGCGAATGTATAAGTATTTTACCGCCAAAAACACTCGACGCTACCTCGATGTACTACCTCAACTGGTCCAAGGGTACAATCGAGCCTATCATCGCAGTATCCAGCGAGCCCCCCTCGATGTGACAAAAGGCAACGAACATCAAGTGCGCCGTACGCTGTACCAGCAGCCATCATCATCATCATCATCATCATCATCATCACGCACGTCACCCCGTTACAAACGTGGAGATGTGGTACGCGTGAGTAAAGTGAAAGGACAATTTGAGAAAAGTTATTTGCCCAACTGGAGTGACGAGCACTTGTCATTGTTCGCCATAAACCTCGACAGCCACACGTCTATCAACTGGAAGATTTACATGGCGAAACACTGCAAGGCACGTTTTATGAAGCCGAATTACAACCGGTGGTGAAAACACGGAAAGATTACTACACGGTGGAAAAGATTTTGGAAACGGAACGTCGACGGGGAATCCCCTATCATTTCGTCAAATGGCAAGGGTGGCCCAATTCGTTTAATTCCTGGGTATCCGGCCGTGACATGAAACGTCTATAAATTCTACCGCACATCACCAGCCTCCATCAGTGTAGATGGAGATACCATGGAGCGTGAACGTCTACCCTTAATGTTACAGACTCGAAAAGGACAAGTCGGTACGCTGTTGTGTGCAGTAGTGCTTCTGGGTACCTTATTTGGAGGTGTGTTCTACGATTTGTCCTACCTGATATCCTGTTTTTCAACACTCAGTCGTCCAAGTGCTGCTCCACCGGTGCCTGAACGTCAAGTGCAATTACCCAACAGTACTACCACGATCACCAACCTCACCACGACCACGACGACTCGCCCTCCTCCATCGCCGTTTTTTAAGCGTACTCCTCGACCTCACCGCCAGCCTGCCCCTACCACACCGTTTTTTAAGCGTACACCTCCACCTGACCGTCAGCCTGCCGTATCAACCCCTGAGACGACGACGACGGAACCTATCATCACCACACTCAGCCCTACCACACCACCGTCTAAGCGCACTACTCGACCTCACCACCGCCATCAGCCTACCGGTGCCGTATCTACTCGCCGATTCGAACGTTCCACTACACCATCACCCACACCTACCAACACGATTCACCTGGGCTCCGGTGAATCACGTTTACCACGGCAACGGTACCCACAACGGTACCCATTGGACTACGATCCCCGGTGGGATCCACGAGAACGCTGGTGGGCTTCTAATCGGCAAGCGCAAATCACCAAATAAGAAAAAAAACAAAAACAAAAAAAAAAAAAAAAAAAAAACTATGGATCCTCGATGGCAGCATCCTTTCACGTGTCTCATCGCTGGACCGACAGCGTCGGGAAAAACACACTTCGTTCAACGCCTCATCCAACACAGGGCAGCCCTGATTTCACCGCCTGTAGCTGGTATCCTGTGGTGTTATGGAGCTTGGCAACCCGCGTACGAGGCACTGGCCCGTGTCCCGGGACTCACCTTAGTGGAAGGCTTACCCCCTGAGGATACACCCCAAGACACCTTGGTGGTGGTGGACGATCTCATGACGGAAACGGACAGTCGAATCACCCGTCTCTTTACCAAAGGCAGCCATCATCGTCGGTTGAGCATTATCTACATCGTGCAGAATCTCTTCAGTAAGAACAAAGAGCACCGGAACATTAGTTTGAATGCTCAGTATGTGGTGTTATTCAAAAACCCCCGAGACGCTTCGCAAATTACCCATCTAGCCCAACAGATGTACCCTAAAAACACGGCCTTTGTACGAGAAGCCTTTGAAGATGCCACCCAACCCGCTCACGGCTATCTACTCATCGACTTGAAACAAGACACGCCCTCCACCCTTCGATTGCGTACTCACATTTTTCCCGGCGAGATGCAGACGGTGTACACTCCCAAATAAAATAAAAGAAGAAGACAATCCACTCTAGCCATCACTCATCATGTCGGCACGAATACGCAGACACGCGCCGGCTCTCCGCGTACTCCGCAGCGCGCCACCGGAGGTGGGCCGGGCGCTGGTGCGCGGCGCGGAGCCCGAATTGGTACGGTGTTTGTGTGAAGTGGCCCATAATGTGTTAAAAGGCAATGTCCCCCTCAGTGCTGTACAGAAGGGAAACTTGCAACGGTACAAGGCAGGTCTCAGAACGTTAGTCAAGAAGACGGAGAGTTTAAAAAAAAAGAAACAGGTGTTACAGCGCGGTGGATTTCTCGGTGCACTCCTAGCTCCCTTAGCCGCTACTGTACTGGGTCCATTACTCGGCTCCATCTTGGGAGGAGGACGCTAACACCCATGGAACATACGAAAAAAATGATGCTGGTCGAACCGCGATTGTTACAGAGTTTACAATCGCCCTATCCCGTGCCGGCCACCGTGCAACAACTCCAATCTCTGGATGAAGAGATGATTAATATACTGCAACAACGTGGACTCCCCGATCACGAGAAAATTCAACGCTACCATCATACACTGAACCGGTACCAGACGTTTATGGATCAATATAGAGGAGTAGGAAGTAGTACTAGTACTACACCACCACCACCACCACCACCACCACTATCCACACCCACAACCACAACAGCTGCTCCATCACCTCAGCTGGAAGAAGAAGTGTTGAGCAGTGTGCCTAAAGCCTACAAGACGCGGGCCCGTTTATTGTTGGACCGGGTGAAACAGCATGCCGATATGAGTTGGAATGCGGAAGGAAAGCTACTGATTCGAAACAAAGTGGTACCGGGGTCTCATATCACCGATTTGATCAACGATATAGTGCGTACTCGCAAACATTCCAACCCCCCGGGCTGGGAAGTCTTTGCTCAGGGCTTAAAAGACACGCACATCCCACAAGAATTGGTAGGCAATCCTAACCGTTGGGCCTTTATGGAGCAATCGAACACCCGACACCAACCATCACAACCACCACCACCACCACCACAACCCTCTTGGGAGCTCATGTCACCACCCAAAACACCAGCACGACGATTTGGACGTTTCAAGTCATTGCCACAATGCCGAGTGGGCACCCCCCGCCAGGCACACTGGGACCCCTACTAATAATATAAAAAACCGGTGCAGAAGCCAGAACCACATCAGTCGTCAGTCGTCATCATGTTTTACCTGACGTTGCCCAGTAATAGCTCACTCGACGTGTTTCCTGACAACACCTTGACCAAGTATGTCACGCAATTACCTCAACCGTTACATTTATCGGGACGCTGGGAATGTGGACTGGTGGAGATTCAATACCCTTACTCATGGTACAACGTACAACACGGAGAAATATGGTACGAAGTAGTCTACGACGAAAAAATCTACAGACTGACTCTCCCCGCAGGCCAATACGATACACCGCAGAAGTTCGTACGGGCTCTGAATGCCTTGATGGAGTACAAGGCTCTACAGGCGTTCACGAATGATGCATCACGCCAGTTATCCGGGCGCTTGAAGAGAAACCTGTGCTTCGAGGTCAACGCACACAACGAAAAGAGCTTTATCTGGCTGACCCCTCTCGTGAACGCGAAACTCAGTTCTAGACTACAGGAAATGTTACGGCTGTCTCACCACGTCGTATACAAGGGTCCCACCAATGAGCACGGTTCCCATTTGATGGATATGAAAGAAGGTATGTACGCACTGTACGTCTACTCGGATGCCGTGGACAGCCATATTGTGGGTGATATGAACACACCTCTGTTACGAGTGGTGCCCATTAGCAAGACGTATGGCGAACAAGCCACCCACAGTTTCAACCCTATCATGTTCCTGCCCGTACGCCATACCGATATCGACACGATCACGGTGGATATAAGAGATGACACGGGACGGCCCATCCCATTCGAGCGAGGAAAAGTGGTGCTGACACTTGCTTTCCGACAAACCCGTTCTCCTCACTTCGTATAATAATGTACGTACCTTACGAGTGCCATACACCCAGCTATGCCGACTACTACAAGAAACAAACGGGAGGAGGCATGCCCATGTTTAGTGGGGCACGCATGCAACGTGGACATGGATTGGGAAACATACTGGGGAGTATCGTCAAAACGTTCCTGCCCATGGTGACACGGGATGTTAAAACGGTAGGGAAACAAGCGGTACAAAGTGGATTGCGCATGGCCGAGGATGTGATGGAAGGCACAGCACCCCGACAAGCCTTCAAACGCCGGGCTAAAGAAGCTGGGGGTGTGTTGCTGGCCAAAGCCCTTAAAAGACAAAGACTGACACCGCGAAGAGTCAGTCGACGGCCAACCCACCCACGACGCACACCCCAGAGAAGGACTAAACCCCAGAAGAAGAAGAAGAGACGTAATAGTAGGAGAGACATTTTCGCATAATGGCCTTCATTCACTCCGAGTCATGTCCGTCTACCAACAGTGAATTTGATTTGTGGACTATTCCACCCACTCAAACCAGTGTAGCCGAAGGACGTTGGGTAGAACATCGACCCCTGGCTAGCCTGACGGGCGTGGGTCCCGTAGAATTTTCCATTCAAAACAATGATACGGCCTACCTGGATTTAGCCAACTCCTACTTGTACGTCAAAGCTAAAATAACGAACAGGGATGGGACGAACCTAGCGGCCGAAACAAATGTAAGCCCGGTGAATCTTTGGCTGCACTCCCTGTTCCAACAGGTGGATATCAGTCTGAACGATAGACTCATCAGTACGTCCACCAATACCTATCCGTATCGAGCCTACCTGGAGACGCTGTTGTCGTACGGCAGTGATGCCAAACTATCACACTTACAAGCTGAGCTGTACCACAGGGATACACCCGGCTACTTCAACTATCTACTCCCTGGCAATACTGGGTACGCCAGACGCAAAAGATTAGCAAGCGAAAGCAAGTCCATCGATATGATGGGACGACTGCACGCCGATCTGTTCATGCAAGATCGCTACATGATGAACGGTGTAACCATCAAGATCAAGTTGATCCGTGCCTCACCTTTGTTTGCCTTAATGGCCGGTGGGGCGGAAGCTCTCGAGTCCAAGATCGTCATTGAAGATGCAGTCCTGTTTGTCCGTACGGTAGATTTGCAACAGGGGGTGTTGCTGAGTCACATGCAAGCCTTAGCGAAAAAACCAGCCCTGTATCCCATCCGACGCGTACAGACCAAGGTGTTCTCCGTACCCGCAGGGACGATGATGGCCAACAGAGAGAATTTATTTCTAGGAGATCTGCCTAAACGTCTTACCGTGGGGTGTATACTTTTGTCTTTTTGAATTTGGTGCTAATACTGTTATATGGAAATGGAATAGGTCTTTGGATTATGGACGCGGATATTCTCTAATGGACGACGGCTGGATTATGAATGACGGACTAGACGCTTGTAATTCAATGGAGCTTTGGCTGAGAATCCGTTCAAATTTCATCATTTCAACATCAACTTTGTGGCACTGCACGTGGCCGGTCATCAAATTCCAGCCCGACCCTTACAACCAGACTTTACTAACGGAAACTATGTGCGGTCCTACCTGAACCTGTTTATAG
Source organism: Hanleya hanleyi (assembly GCA_036873755.1). Classification (NCBI taxonomy): domain Eukaryota; kingdom Metazoa; phylum Mollusca; class Polyplacophora; order Lepidopleurida; family Hanleyidae; genus Hanleya; species Hanleya hanleyi. The sequence goes on along the minus strand of JAVTVY010048543.1, from coordinate 163 downwards.
CCACAGGACAAAACAACCAGGACGAAGGCAATACCATCACTCGAAAAGACTTTAGCCGTGGGTACACATTGTTCGCCTTTGACCTCACCCCTACCTTGGAACACGATCATCAACTGGCTTTACTGAAGAAAGGAAACCTACGGTTGGAACTGCGTTTCTCCGT